>CM076684.1:103043321-103063321 GCA_038501925.1 Xenopus petersii | reverse complement strand
TGATTTTTGGTTTTGTGTTCCATATAGCAATGGGTGGAACACACAACTAAAAATCAAATTATATATATTATATGTGTGTGTATATATATATATATATATATATATATATATATATATATATATATATATATATATATATATATATATATATATATATATATATGCATTTTAGTTGTTTTCTAAAACGGTGCCCATGTATGTTGTAACTGCTATATCTGGTTTAATGTACGGTACTCCTATTGTAAAATTTAATGATATTTTAAGTCTGAGAAATTCCATGACGTAAAGAGACATAAGGAGAAGGCCAACTGCTTTTTATACATGTCACTGACTTGTTACGGTCCCCTCTTCCATCCCTAGGTATGGTTATGCTTAGGGCGCTATTGGATCCTATACCTGTACAATAAAGTCTTTGTATAAAGATAAAGCTACAAACAAAATCAACCGAGCAAAGATGAGGGGATGTAATTAAACGTTTACCTCTATGAATGTAATTTACATATAAGAAGAAAATAAAGAATAGTGTTTTTACACCATGTTATGAAATGTAAATGACATAAATTAATTTATAATAATGCTTTCCTGAAAGTTATCTATTTTAGAATGAAGTCAGTGGATAATTTTTCCTTCTGAAAATGAATTTTATGTTGCATTGCTTATCTTTTTATTTCACTACCAGTGCTTTCTGTCCTGATCATTTGCCGGTGTATGCTTTCATTTAATATTGTCAAAATAACGTATTAAGAGCTTCAAGATTGCCAAGAGCAGTTATCATGCGAGAGACCATCCATATTTTTTACTGATTCTCCGAAATCTTCATTTACTTGGATTGCAACATGGTATTGATGTTCAGTACATCTATATATTTAGAGAAAACAAATGTTATATTTTATCAGGGGTTTCCAAACTAATCCAAACCAAAGCCCAGTTGGCAAGTGTCAAGTGTCTTTTAATTCATTATTCCAGTTCGTTATTTAAATTAGTTCTGTGGAGTTTGTTATATGACTGCTCCTTTAAATAATAAATAATAAATAAAACACTATAGTTAGAAACAAACGGTATTGTAGGTTATGAGACAGTTTGTGTGGCGAGGACTGACTCAGCAAGACTGGATGATTATAGTCACCAACTGAAGAATGCTTTAGTGTTCATTAAATCAGTCTATAATTGAATTAAATGGTTTTAATAATTGGTTTTCCTTGGCTTCAGGAAGTAATTTGTGAACTTGAAAGATTTTATAAGAGGGGAGATAAATGAGAGCACAGGGTGTATACAATCGGTCCAGAATTTCTGCATCAAATTTACATTGAAAGCTTATTTATTTATTTTCATCGAGAACAGAGAAACTACTGGTTTAAAGGGCAATTAAAACTTTTTTATAAAAAAAAATACTCATACAGTAACTTTTATTATTGTTATATACAGTGGAACCTCAATTTTACATCCCCTGATTTTAAATTTTCCCTCATTTTACATTGTTGATTTGTGGTCCCATTAATTCTGAACTATACCAGATAATTCAAAAGGAAAATATCCAGACATCTGTCCGTGAACTGAATGCCAAGAGTGGGTCATGCAGCAAGACAACGATCCTAAAAACATAAGTCATTCTAAGAAAGTATGGTTAAAGTCAGAAAAAAGTTAATGTTCTGGAATGGCCAAATCCAAGTCCTGAGCCATAGTGATAAGCAAATCTGTCCCCTTTCGCTTTGCCGAGAAACTTGCAAAACTTTTTTAAGGTATATTTTGTCGCATGTCATTTTAACAACACACTACAGTAAAATCTATGGCCGTTTTTTTTTCTTTTTGTAGAATCTAATTTTTGCTTTGGGGCTACCAATAAAAATAAGGAATGGCAAAATCCTAATGCATTTTCACTCAGTACTGCTACACACATGCCCTCCTAACCACAAGGCTATGGCTGCTTTTTCAATGAAAAAAAACGTTGCCAATTTCTTAAAATATGTCTGTTTTTTTATATTACCTCTGGTCGAATGGTAATGGTATCTACTACTACACTGTAACTGCTTAAGCAAAAAGTACCATCTATAGTTTATATAGTGAATAAAGTACCCCCTCTTGTAAAATATAAGGATATTATAAGTTACTGAGGAGTTTCATGACCATATAAAAACACCAGGCCGAAGGCCGAGTGTTTTTATACAGGTCATGGAACTCCGAGGTAACTTCTAATATCCTCATATTTTACAACTGGGGGTACTTTATTTATTATAATACACAAATTTCAATGTGTCATGTGACAGAAATGACATCAGAACTCACCGTTTATAACTGATGACATCAGTTATAAGGATATAAGTCACAAGATATTCATGGCTTTTGTGTATTATATATTACTACTAGCTCACATAAACTGGCACAACTAATAATGTATCTGAAGAGATAATATCTGGGTGCTTTGTATCTCACTTTAAAATGAATAAATTATATATTGATGTATATGGGATGGCTCAGATCCCTTTGGTTGATGTGGAAGGAGAAGGGAAGGATAAAATGACACATCCATTTGTCTCGCATGCATGCGTTTGACGCGTGTCATTTTATTTTGTTGCGCAAGACAAAAATAGCCGAATTCTGAATTTTTTAAGCAGTTTAAAGGACGTTTTCACCGCCGGTGGAACGCACCTAATCAGTACAAGGCAAAATGTTTTGTTTGTCACTAGTCCTGACCTTAATCCAATTGAAATGTTATGCAAAGACCTAAAGCGAGCGAGTTCATGTGAGAAATCCCCGGATATTCAAGAGCTGAAGCTGTTCGGTATGGAGAAATGGGCTAAAATTCCTCTGAGTTGATGTGCAGGACTGATCAACAGTTACCGCAAAAGTTTAGTTGCATTTATTGCTGCACAAGGGAAATAAGGTAAAAGATAGAGATGTCGGATGAGGTCACAGCGTTGATCCTATGCAACACGACTGTCGGATGCAAACGATGAGACTTCATCCGACATCTCTATCTTTTACCTAATTTCCAGCGCATGCGATTTGTCGCAGCGCATCGGATCACACCGAAAACGTCAGTGTAGTCCTACCCTAAGTTATAGCAGCTTCCTGGAACATTTTATTAACTACTGTTTCTGGAATAACAAAATAACCTCTGTCACTACTTTTAAATGCTTCTTTAAATTGCCTCCATGGAAGATTCATTTTAATGTAATTAAGGAAAGATTATTTTTTTAAATCGGCAGGTTTGTGGAGAGGAGGACCTGGCAAAATACTATTAAAGATAAAATTAATTTTTAAGTGGGAGTAATACCAAATATTACATGAGAGTTCAGCATTTTTTGTTTTTAAAAAATATTTTGAAATTAAAAATGAATAGCTATTTTTATGCAACTGCCTAGAAAAATGTAGCATAGAAAAATGTTATTGTTTTAGAGTATTTTAATTTGGTTTCTTGTAGTATAGCAGTCACTGCAAATCCGAGACATTTTCACGATGTTTCTCTGTGTTTCTCTTAGGTTCCAGGTTGAAATTGCTTATTGCGGAGAAAGCTGCAACCGAAACAAACAGTACTTTCCAAGTGCAAACATCTAATGATAGAGTTCGCCGAGCTGCCACGTCAAGAACAGAACGGATCTGGCCAGGAGGAATCATACCATATGCCATAGCGGGGAATTTTACAGGTAACAGAAAACCTAAAGTTTACAAATCATTGTGCAGTGCTATGTGTTCATTTAGATGCATGGGCGAAATTTGGAAATTGCTGTATTTTATATCTGGTTTGCACATCATTATTTAAAAAAAAAAAAAAAAAAAATCTTACCTATTTTAAATATCTTACACAATAGCATAGATGCACAACACTCACCTGCTTGTTTTCAGTTTCTACTGAGATTTCCCAGGGGAGAAATGGGACATAATTATTTGCAATACTCTTACTGGGAGGATATACAAATGTGGTCCCCAACCAGTGGCTTATGTTGCTTACCAACCCCTTGGACGTTGCCCAAAGTAGGTGTTTATTTTCGAATTCCTGGCTCTTGAAAAACTCTTTTTACATCCAAATGTTGCTAATGGGTAAAAAAGGTTGGGGATCCCTGATGTACAACAGATTAATGAATTTGCCAAATTACAGCAAATCAGCAATAAGTATATCTTGTAGGTGCACTGTACAACCAGATGTCCCTTTCCCTTCTATCTAAACAGTCCTCATGCACAATATTACCAGCAATCACACAGAAAGTGATATAAATAGTGTAATAATAATCTAACGTTGCCAAAGTAACAATGAAAATGATTCTGATTGATGATTCAGTGTTCCAGAATAGATTATGCCCACTCCATCATGACTAATCAATTTATTTCACATAAAGTTTTAAAAGTTACACTTGCGGTAATAATGAGAACTGCATACTTTCAGGGGCAGATTTATCAAGGGTCGAAGTGAATTTGAGGGAATTTTCGAAGTAAAAAAATTCGAAATTCTAAGTAATTTTTTGGATACTTCGACCACCGAATAGAATACTACGACTTCGACTTTGAATTTGATTCGAAGTAAAATAGTTTGAATATTTGACCAATCGAATCTTTAAAAAAAAAGTCAATTTCGGTAGTTCGCCAAAGAGCATTTTTCTTCTTCTAGAGCATTTTTCTAAGTTTTTTGAAGTCGAAGAGAAATCATATGACTGATAGATGAAATCCTTCGAACCGTTTGATTTGAAGGATTTCATTGTTAGATCGAACAATTTTAATTCGACCGCAAATGGCCAAATTCGATGTAAAAAAACTTCGATATTCGAAGTATTCCAATTCGATGGTCGAAATTCGAAGCTTTTTCTACTTCGAAATTCGACCCTTGTTAAATGTGCCCCTCAATATACTTTACACTACCTTTTTCAACATGTGGGGATTTTTCAGGCCCAACAAGTTGCGTTTCTTTATTTGACTTCCTCAGGGGCAAAACAAAAGTGTATTGTTTAACTTTTTATGTGGAATAGATGTATAGTAATTATTGTGGAGTATGGTCACTGTTTTTTACATGTTTCTTTAGTCAAGGTTCAGTTTCTGTATGCAGAATGTTTTGTGTCATACAAATAACAGCCTAGCAAAGTCAAACAAAAAACATACCCAAACATAACCCAGAATAATATATGACAAACTCAACAAAATGGACGACACATCTGGTCAAGGCTTTTTTGGCAGTTAGCGATACAATGCCTTGTTTTTCCAGAATAATATAGAACATTGTTTATTTCTGAGGGAAACCGTAATATATACTGTACATCATGACTTTGTGCCATATGAGCTTGAAAGAAGTCACAACAAACATTTTTGGGTGCACTGCAAATGCAGCAGGGTATTGAGTTTTTTAGGGGGGAAAACTCAAATTTTTAGAAGAAAAAAACCTTGATTTTTTCAGAGTTTTATACCCCAAAGCTGCTAAAAATCCAAATCTGAAAATACTCCATTTAATACCTGTCGAGGTTATGTAGAATCAATAGCAGATGTCCCTTTTGCAATTTGAAGATGTTTCTTGACATCATGATCTGCACTGGTTTTTGTACGATAATCTGAAAAGGTCACGGTATTTTGGGCGACAACTCAAAAAATAATTATACGAATCGGGTGTCAAATTTGCAAAATTCATACGATTCATATTGTTGCACGGTATTGTTGACTTTTCCCACACCAACATTTCCGTACTGATTATTTAATAAGTTAGTTAAATTTGCGGATGGGAGTTAGGTCTTACTTTGTTTTAATTAAAACATTTTTTTTTAAAAAATGAGATAAATTAGAGTTTTGGTAAATACCCCCCATGTGTTTTTGCCACCATAGTGCCCTCTTGAATAACTAGGGTGGTCACAATGCCCTTTTGTGTCTACTCTTACCTGCCTTTGACATGAATGAGAAACACACTTGGCTATGGTAGATACTGGTGATATCATCGGTAACGCCAAACCAAGCTTTCCCAAACAGTGTTCAGAAAAGTGCAATTGCGAGGAGAATTGTCAGCTCCGATAGATAATACATGTTTACTATACACTTTTCCCTCCCAAATAGTCCCAAATATAAGGATATTATAAGTCACCGAGGAGGTACATAACCATATAAAAGCACGAGGCCGAAGGCCCTTGTTGGAAAATCCTCATATTTTCTAACATGGGGTACAAGTTTTAGTGAGTCATGTGACAAAAATGACATCACTACTAACTTATATAACTGATTACATCACTAGTCACGTGTATAAGGATATAATTTACAAGATATTCATGGCTTTTGTGTATTATAATTTAATAGCTGCCTAAATGAGTTAACTGACATTATAATATAATTATATGATTGTAGATCATATATCCAGCATGGCTGACTTTGTTTATAAAGGGCAACATAGTGTTCTTATTACATTTGGCCATGGATCGGTGCACCACATACAGTAAGGGACCTGTTATCCAGAATGCTCGGGACCTGGGGCTTAAATCTACTAGAAAATCATTTAAATAAACCCAATAGGCTGGATTTGGCTTGAATAAGGATTAATTATATCTTAGTTTGGATGAGGTACAATGTACTGTTTTGTTGTTACAGAGAAAAAGGAAATAATTGGATTATTATTGGAATAAAATTGAGTTTATGGGAGACAGCCTTTCCGTAATTCGGAACTTTCTGGATAACGGATCCCATACATATGTTATTATATATTATATAGTCATTTGATGTATATTTATATATTCCCTTGAGAGCATGTTTGCTCAAAAGTAGTTAGGGGAATACTGTTCACATTTAAATCCTGTTTTTATTTTTTAATTTTTAGGTACTCAAAGAGCAATCTTTAAGCAAGCAATGAGGCACTGGGAAAAACACACTTGTGTAACTTTTGTTGAAAGAACAGATGAGGAAAGTTTCATTGTATTTACGTACAGACCATGTGGGTAAGTATAAAAACTCCAAATGACAAACAATGTTGCTTGGAATACTATGCTTATTCATGTTTTTGAGTTAATTGTACATGCTACAGATTTTTTTATAGTTATGCATAAAGTATGTTAAAGTAGTTTATAATTGTATCAAGATGGCATTTGTTGTACATAAACTATCCTTATTACTAACAGTGTGCCTAATGCTTGCGCTATATTAGACCTTCCAGTTGTCCCTATTTAGTCTGGG
The DNA here is from genome assembly GCA_038501925.1 of Xenopus petersii. Lineage (NCBI taxonomy): Eukaryota > Metazoa > Chordata > Amphibia > Anura > Pipidae > Xenopus > Xenopus petersii. Next base: position 103,056,193 of record CM076684.1, on the reverse strand, counting down.
GACAGTCCTGATTTGTGATGCTCAAAAGGAGTTGGATTTTACCAGCAGCTGGCAGAAGTTAGGTCTTTAGCCTCAACATTAAGATTTTCCAATCAGATCAGCCGGTATCTTTAGCTGGTAAACATCTGCCCTCAAATTATGTTCTGGGCACTGAACTATATGCTCTCTAGACTATGCCTTATAACATTACATTTTAGCTAGGGGACATAAATGGATTGTTAGTACTGATTTAAAAAGCGTGTATTTCCAAAAATGTTTTATTTTGAGGACTGGTAACCAAGAGGAAGAATACCAGCTTGTGTGCATACTTGTCATGTAAAACAATTGTGCTAGCGCGGCCCTTTATTTTGGAAAAGCATTAACTATAATTTCTTTCTTGCAAGCATGGCAAGATGATATAATCATTTAATATTTATTAAAAACACTCTACTCTGCTGAATACACATTTAATATGTTTTGCTGTATCTTTGACTGATACAGCCATGCGTCCATGCTGTGTATGATAGCAGTTGCTTTATTAAAATGTCTCCTTATATGGGAGGAGTTTATTGGCTGGTTATCAGCAGATATAAGACAGCCAATTATAGGTTTTAAAACTCAAATAGGAATCTTGGTGGTGGACGGTAGCTCTTGTCGCATGTGTGCCAGAATAAAATTAAAAAATGGAAGTATATTTGCAAGTACAGTATATGTTACCGGATACCTGCAAAGTAAATCTTTGCAGATCTGATTGTATTAAAAATAATTATTATTCATGATTCATGTCTGGGCTTGGTGGACAATAGAAATAAAAGCCAACCTTGTCATTTTTACTTAGTCTGAAAGCATAGTATCTCTACTGTACCTGTAAGACAAAATATGAACAAGGCAGAAAATGTAGAGAATTATTTGATAATTGTTTTTAAAATTTTTTAAGATGCTGTTCATATGTAGGTCGTCGTGGAGGAGGCCCTCAGGCTATATCCATAGGCAAAAACTGCGACAAGTTTGGCATCGTGGTCCATGAGTTAGGTCATGTTGTTGGATTTTGGCATGAACACACCCGGCCAGACAGGGATGAACATGTGTCAATAATAAGAGAGAACATACAACCAGGTGAGAAAATTATAAGTTGAAGTATGTACAATTTGGCATATAACACTTTAAACAAACCAAATTACCCATCTGCAACATGCTACTGGGTCGGTAAGGTTGTATAGTACTACGTGATATTTGTTTGATAAGATACAAATCTAGCTTAAGATGCTCCACTCCTTTATCCAAAGCTTTTGTTCCTACAATAATTACAAGTACCTTTCTGTGTTCTGTCTTTTGTGGTCTGTTAATCATAGAACATACAAGCCATTGTGGGGTCTGGAGGAGAACGGACTATTAATGCAGTGTTTCAGCTGTGCATTTTAGAAGATCTAAACGGCTTTTCGTCCCTTTTAAGCATTACACAGCTGTAGCACAATACCTTTTTTTATGTTTTTCTTTCCCATTCATTCATGTATAATCATTCACACCATTTAATTCAATGTTTGATTTACAACAATTCGGTTGGTAACATGGACACGTTTTGATTTCTCGTTCTACTCTCGTTGTCTGTATTATCTAACATTGTCAGGGAGCTTTGTGTTCCTGTATAAAGCAACACCTTTATGTCACATTTTTTTTATTGGGAAAGGTTGGAATGCACTGATTTATTACTAACACTAAAGAAAGTTAAATAACTAACATACAGCACTATTTATGTTTTGGTTATACATACTGGAACAGCTGAGTTTACAGACACATATCTTTTCACTTACAACATTTGAGCTAAAACAATATACAGTATGACAGCCTAAGACTGAAATCAAGTCTTTATAGGCTACTACAATTGGTCTCTTATTATATTATTATTTATTAGTGGTTTTTAAATTATTTAGCATTTTGTCCAGCAGTTCTCCAGTTTGGAAATTTAGCATCTAGTTAGTAGGGTGCAGTTAACCCTAGCAATCAGGCAGTGGTGTGAATAAAAAAGTACCAATTACTTGTATAAATAATACATGCAAATATTTCAAATATGTACAAATGAGACAGCCATGGTTGCCCCTATAGTCTTCCTAGTGCTTTAGAACTAAATATTTTTCAATGCAGAAACAGTTGTCTCATAATGGAAATGCTGCTAAATGAAATTCCATCGAAGTGCCTAGAATTCAAGAACATTTTTTTATATAGTCTTGAGTGCTAAGGAAAATGTGAGTACAAAGAAAAAAAATGTCAGGAAAAAACTTTTAAATATTTAAGTAGTCCATATTTATTATAAATATAAAAATCTCTCAAAGTTCAAATTTTTAGATGAGACAATTGTTTCATAAAGTTAAATTAGTTGGTGGATAATGCATCTCACTAGTTAACAATAAGTTTTTATTTTATTATTAAAAATGTATAGTTTTGCTTTATCCGTTCCAGTGCTAGCCTCTTTTTATTTGTTGCCTCTCTGTGTCAATTGCCAACACTCCTTTATAAGTGAAATCTTATCTTTTTTTTAAAACAAAAATTCTACTTTGTGCTAAAAGTAGAACAGCACACTATAGCTTTGTTTCTGTGCTGTTTTGAGCACACTTTGTGAGTCAACTTGTCCATATTGCTTTACTTTATAGTAAAAAATTCAAATGTTCATTAGGCTTGACATACTGCAAAGCAAAACAGTCAAAGCTTGTTCCTAATAAAACATAATTATCTGCAATGTGTTTACAAGTGGTTATCTTTGCAGGCCAGGAGTATAACTTCCTAAAAATGGAACCAGGCGAAGTGAGTTCTTTGGGAGAAACCTATGATTTTGACAGTATCATGCACTATGCCCGGAACACATTCTCAAGGTTGGAATCTAAGGTTATGTCCTTTATGTTCTTCATAGAATTTGTTATTTTATACTTGTGTAATTAAGCGTGACGCCTACATTATATGTGGCGCCATGTAAGCCTGTGGTTCATTCTTCACTCAATGCCAGTTTTGTGTTCCCTCCGAATAAGGAATTGAAGCTCCTCATTTAATGTGGCATAAAAAAAATCTTTTCAGTGTGTTTCTAATGCACACGGTAACTAAGACCATGGCATTTTTGGTCCTCTATGTACATCTCAACATAATTTAATTTCAATTCAAATAAAGGATTCAAACACGATGGAAGAATCTGAATCTTTAGATACAATTATAATAGTAAATGGATTTATCAGAAAAGGGAACTCAAAAATGGATTGCTCATTGTGTAATACATGTCTTTATCTCTAAAACTACTGTTGTGTCCCTGTTTATAAGTAATGTTACAATGATATCAGCAATATTCTGTTAAATTAAAATTTGTTAGTATAGGTTGCTTCATTATATTTTCCTGCCATTCGTTCAATTGAGACCGTATAAATATGCCAATTGTATAGCAACGATTTAACTGCATGATGTAAAATGTGTGCGCACATATATAAATATAGATGTGCGTGCGCGTGTGTATATGTATGTGTGTGTATATATATATATGTATGTGTGTGTATATATATATATATATATAAATTAGAGACGGTGCACATGGTCAAACAAACTCCAATGCCTGTGTGCTGGTAAAAACTAACAATAATTATAAGTAGAAAAATAAACCGCACCAACAGGGCTTAGTACAAAATAAAAAAGGAAAAATAAAAAAGGAAGAATAAGAAGAATAAAATCCACACACACACTCACGTGTGTGTATAGGATCTATTATGTGGAATGCATGGAACCTAGATGGTCCCTTATTCCTTACAAATCTTTCATAATTTGAATAACCATATTTTAAATCTGCAAAAACATACATTTAAGGGTTGTCCTACTGAGCTCTGGATCACTTTCAATGCTGGTAGTAGCAGGTATATTTTTAGGGCTAATTGCCTTGAAGGGCTCTGATATATAATATTTTATTCTTGATAGAACAAAGTATATTATAGTAAATAGCTACTGCATTTTCTAAAGGCAAAAACATCTTAAAAATGTGGAACATAATACAATTTTATCGTTGAAATCGTTAATCATGTTGTGGAGGGAGTTTCAGACACTTCGACAATGATAAAAAGCCAAAGAAAACTAATATAAATCTATTCTTGTTCAAAATTGACATTTAGCAAGCCATGTAATGTTTAGGACCTCTTGCTTTTGGTAAACTAACAAAGGAGCCTCTACCTAGTGTTACAACCCATCTGTGTCCCAAGCCTTCAAAACCCAGCAATTCATCACCCATCAAGTTGGAATTTAAAGGAATTAAAGATATTAATCTCCCTATGGCTTGAAAGGAGATAAAAGAATCATCTCTAGGGATGACAACACTGTCAGAATTGACCATGAATGAGGCATTGTTTAGCCAAACATAATGTGAATGAATGAAAGCGCGGAAGAATAAGATACTGGGAGAAAAAGCAGCAGTTCTTAATCATGTATCATAACCTTTTTGACTGGCAACACAATGGAATTTGACCACTTATTTCATTTATGTCATTGAGCATATCTTATGTCTTATTTGTAAGTATATTGGCATCTTTTGAAAACTAGGTTCTAAATTGCACTCTATGTAACAAGTTTCCTTGTAGTCTACAGAGAGACCTTGTGATGGGTGCACCATAATTGGCGTAACAAGAAAATAGTCCTATGATTACGTGCCACTTTTCAGCATGAAATAAGGCTACAGGGATGGTATTCCTGTATTTATGTGGCTTTTTTTGGATTTCTTGAGTGCCCATTGCCTTGTTTTTTTAACAGATTTTTGATATGGGTTACTGTCAAGTTGTAAAGTTTCATAGTTTTACTAAATTAAAAATTAATACAGTTATGGTAGCTGTTGTTCAGAATTCTCGGGTCCTGGAATTTTTCTGTATTATAATGGATCTTTCTGTAATTTGGATCTTTATACCTTAATTATACTGTAAAATAGGATTGTTTTGCCACCAATAAGGATTAATTATTTCTTCGTTTGGATCAAGTACATGGTACTGTTTTATTATTACAGAGAAAATGGGGGAAAAAATTACAAACTTGGATTATTTGTATAAAATGGAGTCTATGGGATCTGGCCTTCCATTAATTTGGAGATTTCTGGATAACGGTTAACGAATAACCGATCCCATGTCTGTATTAATATTTTATTCCCTTATGACAAATGTAGATTCTTTAGAATTAATGATGTGGGTTCTAGATAAGTAAATTAATTGTATTAAACTATAAATAGTGTGTTATCAATTTTTTTAAAAGGCATGTTGTTTTAAGCCCGTCGTGAACATCATGTTCCATAAGCCCAATGCTATTAATTCTACCACTCTATTTTGTCTTCATCTATTCCCCCTGCTAATATTAATGTGAAGCACATGCTTGTGTCCTTTCCTCAATCTTTTATGAATGAAAAATGTTTTATTGGTCACTGGGGTGTTGGTACGAACTTATATCAATAAGATATCAGAGTGACAAATGCTTACAATTCTTGTTTCTTTTTTGCCTCTTGTTTATTGATAGAAATTTGACAGTGAAAATCTGTAACTGTATATATCTTCCTTTGTACTGATGTCTTAAGGTTCTACTTTTACCTAGGCTGTTATTTTTGCTTTTTCATTATCAGATTGTTGAATTTGTGAATCTGAAATACAGGTATGGGATCCCTTATCTGGAAACTCGTTATCCAGAAAGCTCCAAATAACGGGAAGGCCATCTCCCATAGACTCCGTTTTAATCAAATAATTCAAAATATTTATATTGATTTCCTTATTCTCTGCAATAGTAAAACAGTACTATTGGGGTTATTTAATGTTTAAATGATTTTTTAGTAGACTTAAAATATGGTGAGCCATACTATGGAAAGACCCTATATCCAGAAAACCCCAGGTCCCAAGCATTCTGGATAACTGGCCCCATACTTGTATTTGAAAATGTTTGGCATCGCACAGGACATAGTAAGTGTTTTCAATATTGTTTACATAATCCTGTGAGCTACATGGATGTAAAATTATCCTTTGTTAACATATTCATTAATAATGCATTGAGCATGTTATGGTGCTACATGACACACCATTTTCCTATTAAAGTGAATGTTATTATTGGTCACGTTGCACCATGTGACATATAATGCACCATCTAAACCGACTCCTGCTTTATTCTCCTGCCAGCTGTGACATATATATATATATATATATATATATATATATATATATATATATATATCTGTGTGTGTGTGTATAGAGAGAGAGAGAGAGAAAAAGGTCCCCAGGTGGGGAAACGTCGGATAAAAATGTGTTTTGTTTGAAAATAAACACTATTACTTCACTACAGAACAGTGTGTGCTGATCCTTCATAAGACTATATAACAGAACAGTGTGTGCTGATCCTTCATAAGACTATATATATATATATATATATATATATATATATATATATATATATATATATATATGTGTGTGTGTGTGTGTATAGAGAGAGAGAGAGAGAGAGAGAACAGAAGATGAGCCGCACTCACAGGACTTAAAAAATAAAAAATTGATTTATTTAAAAATATATGACCAACGTTTCGGCCTCCTCCATGGCCTTTCTTAAGGTACAGAAAATGGCAAAATACGTGCTTTAAATACATGAAATGGCGGGAAAAGACAGCAACACCCTTTATGACGTATAATTCACGTCAATGCCCATTAACATAAATCAGGTTAGCTGTTTACTATGTATATTACACACATAAAAGTTTAAACCAACAATTACCTATACCCCTACATCACACCTCACAGTTTATCATTATCGTGATCTTAAAAAGGTTAACAAGTTTAAAAACAAAGCAAGAATGTAACAAATTTGTTTCATCGAATCGATATTGTTCTAAGTGTTACTAAATGTTTTAGTTTGAGGAAGTTCCTAGAGTGAAAGCAAGAAATGAGCCTGCCCTGTAACCCGATACCTATTCTTCCACATAATGTGTAGCGTATACCCAGTTATCTCATACCTGCAACCCATTGTCATATGGCTGCTCGTCACCGCTTACTGACAGTGTTCACTCAATGCTATCCTAAGGCTACACTAGGTACTGTTACCTGAGACAAACTCAGGCATACAAAATACACCTATCTATAATACACTAATAAGTAGTTAACGGAAATCGCGTGAGTGTCACCCATTGGAATATATATATTTATTTCCCACAATAAAATAAAGAAATATAGAAAAAAACGTGTAATGATCAGCAAAAGAGTAATCCCACTCAAAACCTAAATGAAAAAAAAATTACTAATATCAAGTGAAACTAAAGACCCACATATCGGACATTTTTAAAAAGAAATATAATATAATAAATGAAATGCCTATTAAACTATAATAACAGACTCACAGACCCCCTATATCTCTTTATAGCTATAGATGTATAAACCACAGTACCCTCCCTTTCGCAGTCCGATATTAAGCAAAGGAAATGTCCTATATTCATTATAATAAGGAAGCCACAATATCGATCATCTGAGGGGACTGTATTTCGTGGTTACAAAGTCCCGCATATCAGGGAACATACTGCCAGTCAATCTTGATGTTTCCCAAATCTTCCTCCATAGTGAGTAGAAAAGGTACGGTTAGAGTTACTTAAAGCCAGTATATCACAGTCTCCATACTTTTAGTTGCTTCTGTGTTCCAATGGCGTTTCATTACAGTCAGTGCAGACAGGTTCATAGTCATCAAGCCCACTTGCCGGCTAACCGTTCGTGCACATAGTCCGCATATAAAATAAATTTGCGAGAGTCCTCACACTACACAGTCAAGGCAATATGAAACGGGAATATTATATATCTCACCCAATGTCGCAAGACCCTGTGTTCCACGAGTATCGGATCTGAGCCGCCATTGAAGCCGCTGGTGCTGTAACGCAGGTCTGTAAAGCAATCTCTCATGTCTCGGCCTGTATTACTCGCCTTCACTGGTACACCACCAATCTGACGCTTAATGGAACACATTGCAGGTTGTCAATACTGCATTAAAGGTATCCAGGAGAATCAATCAATGTTGAGGCCACCGTCTTGCTTCTTGCTGTAGCTTTCACCGCTAGTCATGATTATAAGCACTTGTGAAAAAATGGTTAATTAGTTAAAGTCCATCAAGTCTATATATATATATATATATATATATATATATATATCCCCAATAGGGACCGAAACGTCACATTAGCTGTACATGCTTTTCTTTAATACACTTCTTTGATTTTTGAACAATACCCTTTAGTTGCTGGTTTCTTTTTATGGACATATACTAATACTTAAACCGTGCAACCGGGAGTAATAGGGTAGCGGTGTGCCGTCCATCTTTTGATATTATATATATATATATAAATATATATATATATATATATATATATATATATATATATATATATATATATATATATATATATATATATATATATATATATATATATGAAACTATCAAAGATCAGACAACACTCAGGATTTGTGAAAAACAAAAAACAAATCAATTTATTCTGGCAAGTAATTAAAGTGTCATCGATTTGGATTTGTTGTGAAACTTCAAGAACTGGAGACCACTTGAGATGAAGATTTAGTTTATTTGACAATAAGTCAGAACCTAAACTAGAGTCCTGCTGCAGTACCCTGCGGGTTGTGGGTAGAAGTTCCGGATAAGGGTATAGTCGCATGTTTGCGGCTCGGGCCGCAGGTCTTCTTTTTACACCTTTTTTCTGAGCATGTCTACTTCCGATGATGTCTCTTCCGGTTTACAATAACAGCACTTCCTGTTTTACTCTTTTTTTCTGTGATCATACCTACTTCCGATGATGTCACTTTTGGTTTACAATGACAGCACTTCTTGATTCTTGATGGTCAGCGGGTTGCGGGTCCAGGTTGCGGATAAGGTACATGAGGGTCGGGTAGCAGGTCCAAGCGGGTAAGAATGCGGGTGCAGGTCCGGGTTGCAGATGGCAGGTTGCGGGTGCGGGTCGGGTACTTGTTCCAAAAAATGGACCTGCGCAGGACTCTACCCTGAACAAAGAGATTTTATAAACTTAGGAAAGTATGACATAAGAACTTATAGGCATATAAGGGCATTACCATTACAATAGCAGAGAGATATTGCTTCATAGCACAGAAACACAACTGCTCATATAACCAATGAGATGGTTCTTCCTGAAGGTCAAGGTGATAATGACAAAGCTAGTTTGAGAACAGAATCCATCCAAAGTCAGGGGGGCTCCCAGGGGGAGTCTGCATATACAGAATTTTATTCTTTCTCAGATTCATGCAGGTTAGTTCCCATCAAGTACTAGTTTCTATTTATTTTTTATTACAAAGAAAAAAGAAAATTACCTTCCAGTAATCCAGTGCTTTCTGAATAATGGTTCCCATACCTGTGTGTATGATGTGTGTAATATGTATTTTTAGATTTTAATGAGGAGAGGAGAGACATTTGACTGAACTTTTTAGAACAAATTAGCAGATGAACTACTTTTACATGTACAGTTAAATGATCTTTTATGTACTTGCACTTTAATTTTAACTTCCAACCAAAACCTGTTTTTTATATAATGAAAAACCAAAATGTAATTGTAAGTAGTTTTAAACCATATATGAATTAAACATTTTTCAATTTTAAATTTATTTGGAAATATGTAGCTGCAATTGAAAGCAGCTGTATGTGGCTGGATGTTTATATTCTCTGTGCTCTGACTACTGGAGCAGTGTAGTTAAAGTAAGGATTTGGCCTTTGTCAGCAGGATACTTATTCAGCCGAATCCTTGTGCCTGGCCAAGCTGTATCCGAATCCTAATGTGCATATGTAAATTTTCATCACAAAAGAAGAATTTTTTCTACTTTTTCCTGTCCCTAATTTGCATATGCAAATTAGGATTTGGTTCGGTATTCGGCTGAATCTTTCACCAAGGATTTGGGGATTTGGCCAAATCCCAAATAGTGGATTCTGTGCATCCCTAAGTTAAAGCCAGCCGATTGACCTGGAATCGAATTGACTAGGGTTGCCACCTTTTCCCCCGGTGGAGACTGGGCAGGGGGGAGGGCAGTGCCACGGATGGGGTGGGCCATGACGCAGAGGGGCAGGGCTGTGATGCGGCAATTGGCTGATCGCCGTGTCAATCATGGGTAATCCTGCCCGGTTTTCCTTATTTGGAAAAATATCGGGCTGTCTGGGTCAAAACCGGACAGGTGGCAACCCTAGTATTGACACTTGCTATAGTTTCAAGAGTCAGAACCAGGGAACAGAAAGTGAAACACAAATACTGATTTTAAAAGCTGTTACACTTACAGCTGAATATTTTTAAATTATGTGTGGAAAGCTGCTTAGAATTACAAATTCTTTTCTAATAATCCAGAAAGTTCTCTTCTAAACATTTGTTTCAACATAATTTTTCTCCCTTATTAATGTCTTTGTTCTTTTGTTTTAATAGAGGTGTGTTTCTGGATACAATACTTCCTCGACGAATTGATACCTCAGTGCGACCTACAATTGGTCAACGCATACGACTTAGCCAAGGAGACATTGCACAGGCAAAGAAACTCTATAAATGCCCAGGTAAACTACGTTTTTTTGTTGTTGAATTTAATGATAGCGAAAGCTTTTTTTCCCTGCATATTACAGCATGTTGCTTGTATATATGTAGACAAACGTGTGGTGTTCCATATGTGTCTTAAACTGTATACTAGATAAATGGCAGGTTGTTGTCTGCCTTTATTGCACACCGTTTTCCAAAGACATGTTGGTACAATCTGTATTTCTATGTATCTTTTATCACATAGTCTTGCATAGGAGTTTTGTACTAAACTGTGGGACTTGCTAGTTCATGTAACCATAAAATAGCGAATCGATAAACAGGGAAGAGAAAACATATTTCTGGCCTGTGCTGTTAGTGTTGGCACAGCTTCATATCATTTTCCTTTCATAGGATAAGTAAACCTTTTACACAAGTGAAAGTAAAAGAACTTTTGCAATGCACATTACATTCATTATTTATTACTTTTAATTCCAAGGTAATGATACATATGTGAATGTATACATGAATGAATTTTGTTACAACACTGCCACCTACTGGTCCTTTTCCAACCAATCTGAGCACCAATGAAGTTGTCAGGAGAAAGAAAGAGGGCTGCTCTGATGTTCTTCTGGATAGTAAAAGATCCATAGAATCTTTAGAGTTATTGTTGAAGGGAAATTGTTGAAGGAATGTCTGGAGAGATCTACAGTCACCTCCATGCATACAGTACTGCCTGTGTGTGGCTTGCATTTTCTTGCATCAATCGTTCATATTTTTGTATCCACAATCTGTTTGATAAGGAGGGAAAAAAGTACAATATTTTGTATTTTTCCCCCCTATTCAGGCTATATCCCATAATTCCAGTGTTGTGGTCACCAGAGGAAGTTGTGCTGACTAGTTAAAATTAGAGCTTACTTCAAAACAAATTCCATGCAATTGGGTTGAAAATCCCCATTTGCTGTCATTTCCGGCATATGTTGTGCAAGTAATGTATGTGTGTGGCACAACTGCATTGCTGTGATTGATGTAGGCCCACGTGGGATCAATATGCACAATTGCTCTCCATTTGGAACAGAGCACAGGGAGGACCGAGTGCAACTATATGGAAGTGTATGGAGCACCTTTTGACCAAGTACTTATAAAGGAGAAGGAAAGGTTAAAACTAAGTAAGTCTTATCAGAAATGTCCACCTAAATATACCAGTAAACCCTCAAAATAGTGCTGCTCTGAGTCGTCTGTCAAAAGAAACACCTCATTTCTTTCCTTTAATTGTATACACATGGGCTTCTGTATCAGACTTCCTGCCTTCATCTTAAACCTCCTTGCCCCGGGCATGAGCATGCTCAGTTTGCTTCTCCCCCCCCCTCTCTGCTGTAATCTGAGGCCAGAGCTATAAGCGAACAGGGAGAGACTCAGTGATGTCATACCAAGCTAATACTGCAGCTGCTATCCTAAACAAACAGAGAGCTTCTATGGCTTTCTACTCATGTATGGTAGAACATTCTACAGACTAAATATAGCATTCTAGCTTGCACTATTGCAGCTAATCTAATGGCAATAAAATGCCTCTGTAGCTTTCATTCTCCTTTAATAAATTTGATTATTCACAGGGCATTTTGATTGTCTTATATACTTATATGGTTCAGTTTCATATATTATAATTATACTCGAGTAGAGTCCCCCCCTGAAAAAAAGGAAATATTCTTAGAAAGAAAACAGTACAGTATTAAATTAGTTTTTTTTTTCTCTTAATAAAACCAGGAATATATTTGATACTGAAATGTAGCTGTTTTTTTCATGTTGTTTTCCATTGCTTTTCAATTCATCAGTTGGTAGTAAAGTTCTGTTCTTTCTGATGTTTTAGCATGCGGGGAGACTTTGCAAGACTCAAGTGGGAATTTTTCTGCTCCTGGTTATCCAAGTGGTTATCCATCTTACACACACTGCATCTGGAGAATATCTGTCACCCCAGGAGAGAAGGTACCATCTCTTGTTGCACCTGCCGTTCATTTTACTAATCATGCTTAAAGAACCACTACAACTCATTTACCCTGAACAAGTTTGATCCAGTGCAATAAGCCAGTCACATTGGTTTGTATTATTATGTTTTCAGTAAATTAACCAAAGCAATATTCTAATTGGTTGCTTAGTGTTATTGCACTAGGGCAGACTTTGCCTAGGGCTGGATAAGGAAGATTTTTCATACATTTTAAGGATATCAGAGGTCATCTGAATTAGGTACTAATTAGGTACTGTTTAGGAGTGGAGATCAACATTAATAGCACCAAAGTAACATACAAACGTGAAATATTGCAGCTTTTTTTTGGAAAAAAATATATTTGTCTCATATATATTAAATATTCCTCTCATAATT